>JASJOG010000115.1:0-2500 GCA_030142905.1 Heliopora coerulea | reverse complement strand
TACACAGAGACAAAGAGATGGTCTGAAATGCATAAAAACCAATTTTGGGAGTTCAGCTTCAGTTTAAACTTAAGCCACAGTTTAAGTTTTAAAATTGTCTGAAAAATACAAAACCGATATTTAAAGTTAAGCCATGGTATAAAATTAAACCAGGGTTTAAGTCTTGAAATTATCTTATATGTATAAAAAACCAATTTTAGGAGTTAGGCTGCAGTTTAAAGTTAAACTGAGTTTTAAGTCTTAAAATGGTCTGAAATGCTTAAAAAACGAATTTTGGGAGTCAAGCTGTAGTTTAAAGCTAAGCCTAGGTTAAAGTTTTAAAATAGTATGAAACACTTGTAAAACTGATTTTCTGAGTAAAGCAATGGTTTAAAGTTAAGCTGGGGTTAAAGTCTTAAAATGGTCTGAAATATATAAAAAACGGATTTTGGGATTTAACTGCGGTTTAAAGTTAAGCCGAGGTTTAAGTCTTAAAATCGTCTGAAATGGATAAAAAACGGATTTTGGGAGTTAAGCCGCGGTTTAAGGTTAAGCCGAGGTTTAAGTCTTAAAATGGTCTGAAATGGATAAAAAACCGATTTTGGAATTTAAGCCGCGATTTAAAGTTAAGCCGAGGTTTAAGTCTTAAAATGGTCTGAAATGGTTAAAAAATCGATTTTGGCAGTTAACCTGTAGTTTAAAGTTAAGGCGAGGTTTAAGTCTTAAAATTGTCTGAAATGAATAAAAAACCGGTTTTTGGAATTAATCCGCATTTTTAAGTTAATCCGTGGTTTAAGTCTTAAAATGGTCTGAAATGCATAAAAAACCGGATTTTGGGAGTTAAGCCGCGGTTTAAAGTTAAGCCGAGGTTTAAGTCTTAAAATGGTCTGAAATGGATAAGAAACGGATTTTGGGAGTTAAGCCGCGGTTTAAAGTTAAGCCGGGGTTTAAGTATTAAAATCGTCTGAAATGTATAAAAAACTGATTTTTGGAGTTAAGCCGCGGTTTAAAGTTAAGCCGAGGTTTAAGTCTTAATATCGTCTGAAATGGATAAAAAACCGATTTTTGGATTTAAGCCGCGGTTTAAATTTAAGCCGAGGTTTAAGTCTTAAATTTGTTTGAAATGCATAAAAAACCGATTTTGGGAGTTAAGACGCAGCTTACAGTTAAGCCGAGGTTTAAGTCTTAAAATTGTGTGAAATGCATAAAAAACAGGTTTTGGAAGTTAAGCCGCGGTTTAAAGTTAAGCCGGGGTTTAAGTCTTAATATCGTCTGAAATGGATAAAAAACCGATTTTTTGATTTAAGCCGCGGTTTAAATTTAAGCCGAGGTTTAAGTCTCAAAATGGAATGAAATGCCAAAAAAAACGGATTTTATGATTTAAGCCGCGGTTTAAAGTTAATCCGAGGTTTAAGTCTTAAAATGTTCTGAAATGCATAAAAACGGATTTTGGGAGTTAGGCCGCGCTCTAAAGTTAAGCCGAGGTTTAAGTCTTAAAATGTTCTGAAATGCATTAAAAACGGATTTGGGAGTTAGGCCGCTGTTTAAATTTAAGCTGGGGTTTAAGTCTTAAAATGGAATGAAATGCAAAAAAAAACGGATTTTTGGATTTAAGCCGCGGTTTAAATTTAAGCCGGGGTTTAAGTCTTAAAATGGAATTAAATGCAAAAAAACTGGATTTTTGGATTTAAGCCGCGGTTTAAAGTTAATCCGAGGTTTAAGTCTTAAAATGTTCTGAAATGTATAAAAACGGATTTTGGGAGTTAGGCCGCGGTTTAAAGTTAAGACGGGGTTTAAGTCTAAAATGGTCTGAAATGCATAAAAAACTGATTTTGGTAGTTAAGCCGCGGTTTAAAGTTAAGCCGGGGTTAGGGTTAGGGTTAGGGTTAGGGTTAGGGTTAGGGTTAGGGTTAGGGTTAGGGTTAGGGTTAGGGTTAGGGTTAGGGTTAGGGTTAGGGTTAGGGTTAGGGTTAGGGTTAGGGTTAGGGTTAGGGTTAGGGTTAGGGTTAGGGTTAGGGTTAGGGTTAGGGTTAGGGTTAGGGTTAGGGTTAGGGTTAGGGTTAGGGTTAGGGTTAGGGTTAGGGTTAGGGTTAGGGTTAGGGTTAGGGTTAGGGTTAGGGTTAGGGTTAGGGTTAGGGTTAGGGTTAGGGTTAGGGTTAGGGTTAGGGTTAGGGTTAGGGTTAGGGTTAGGGTTAGGGTTAGGGTTAGGGTTAGGGTTAGGGTTAGGGTTAGGGTTAGGGTTAGGGTTAGGGTTAGGGTTAGGGTTAGGGTTAGGGTTAGGGTTAGGGTTAGGGTTAGGGTTAGGGTTAGGGTTAGGGTTAGGGTTAGGGTTAGGGTTAGGGTTAGGGTTAGGGTTAGGGTTAGGGTTAGGGTTAGGGTTAGGGTTAGGGTTAGGGTTAGGGTTAGGGTTAGGGTTAGGGTTAGGGTTAGGGTTAGGGTTAGGGTTAGGGTTAGGGTTAGGGTTAGGGTTAGGGTTAGGGTTAGGGTTAGGGTTAGGGTTAGGGTTAGGGTTAGGGTTAGG